>CM032899.1:3026130-3031130 GCA_019176425.1 Megalops atlanticus
TTTTGGAAAGAAATTCATACGTAGGCATCAACTTCACTATTTCTGCTCATCTAAGAAACAAATTTCAAGCATTTAAACATAAGTCTTTAGATGTAAATGTCTTTGAATGCATGTTTCCCATTATCTTAATCAGGTGCGTCAAACTTTTGACAGGTACTGTATATATCTAACGGTCCTTTCAGGGTGAACCCATGTTTCTCTGAGGATGGCACAGCAGGGGGGCGGGGCTACCTTGCGTCCAACAGGAGGGAGAGAGCAGCCAGAAGGCCACACCAGCACGCACTGACCATCTCCTCCCACACCAGCTGGGGAACTGGGAAACACACGCACAGACAAATAGACAAATAGACAAAATGTGCCTTGAATATGTTCAAAGTTTCAAAATGACGGAGCCTTCAATACAGAGAAAACTGCAATTTGTAAGATGGCCACCAGAGGGCAGTGCAGGACTTCCTGCTCCCTGGGAACCACACGACTGACTGCGTGATGAACCTTGTGAGATAGTTGCTCTCCTCTTTGGCTGAATTGAAATGCTTTTTTTCTCTATGTAAATATTATAAATGAGAAAAAAATCAATGGCTAAAATCCAGGTTCTGCTACAGATGAGGATTTTTAATGTTGGTTGTTCAATTAAAGTGAATGTAGACCAGTGCGGTCCACGTGGGACCGAAAAAGCAGTGTCACTGACCAGGCTCCTGATCCTGAAGGTCCTCTGCTGCCCCCTGGCTGCTGGGAGGGGCGTTGCGTGCAGCGGCCAGCTCCTCCTCCTTGCTCAGTTCCCTCTCGATCATGGAGGTGATGCCCCTGACCAGGTCCAGCAAAGCGCTGAAGGCCACGGACAGGGCGTAGCCCTCAGGGATGGAGGGCGGTTCCACCTTGTCCAGCATCTCCAGGCTGAAGAGGGAAGGCAGCGGGGTTAGCATGGCTCCGGGCAAGGCGGGGTTCGCATCACAGACTGATGACTCACCTCTTCAGACTGCATCTCAGTTCTACCTCAATCCCTGCTCCCTAACACCTGCCACTTGTAGTACTTCATGTGTAGTATTGCGATGTATTTTGGATTCTGTGATCTAGTAACTGATGTATCATAGTATACTTGGCTTCCATTGTTTAGACAGGTTGCACAAGTTAACTTGTGGTAGGGCTTGAATAGTGTTATGCTCATACTCACTGGTCTGGGAGTGTTGTTAGCCTGGTCTGACACTGTTGCTCATTTAACATGAATGGATACACTTATGTTCTATTGTGCTGGAAGTCGCTGTGGATAAGAACGTCTGCTAAACTAAGGTAATGTAATATAATTTATCAGATGAAGAATTATAAGGATGAAACTTCAATCATCAGCCTAACTGAAGACGTTCTTTCAGTTTCATAGTACTCACTTCACAACATTTCACCTACTGGGACTGTTCAGTACTGGCACCAACAATCCCAAACGATCCACCAAACTGTAGTATATTTAAGTGATTCAGTGACAAGAAAGATGTGCCCATCTATCTATTGCTAACCTGAGACCTGTCTACACTGCATCTGCAGTCTGTGGATCAAACTTCCCTGGGTTAAGACTCAGTGCAGCGTGCAATCGCATTGTATTCTGCCAACAAAGACCTCATTGTGACATCGTAACCATCACGCTCAAAGGTCTGAGAATCGTATGTTATTCCATTACGTTACTTATGCAGGGAGACTCGAACAGCTTCAGTTCAGGTTTAGCACCTTGTACAAAGATACAACAGATCCTTCACTACTACTCCCCACTGTTGCCCTATATTCTGATGTGTTCTTTGGGTGTACAGTGTGTTTGTTGGAAGATAAAATGCCAAGCATTGTCATTGTTTTAAAGTGTCACAAAAAAACAAGGTGAGATGCCAGATTCATAGCCCCACCCACACTGACAGAAGCCCCACCCACATTGACAGAATGCCCATGTTGGCAGTAGTCCTGCCCACACTAGCAGAAGCCCCACCCATATTTGCAGCAGCCCCGCCCACACTGGCAGCAGTCAATAAGAGAACATTCTCCTGACACAAGGTCGCACCCTCTTGTAGCCACAACCAGATGTGTCCTGATACATGCTGTTCTTCAGGCTCCAGAAGTCATGTGAGGCCATGCGAAAACTGAGACCCAATCAAAGGCGTCCAAGGAAACCAAACCCAACGTGTTTTCACAGGCTGCTTTCACAGCTGGAATAACATGAGCGAGGGAACTTTACCGCAAACTAGCTCTGTATGTGAACAACCATGACTTGCTCAACCCCCTTTTTCAAAGGCCGAATGGTCAACTGCATGCAGGAAAGAAAATTCCATCTTCTAAGTGTAGAAACAAATGTGAACACATTAATAGCGGCAGTGCAGCATAGTGGTTAAGGAGCAGGACTCGTAACTGAAAGGTTGCCAGGTTGATTCCCTGCTGGGGCACTGCTGTTGTACCCTTGGACAAAGTACTTAACCCACAATTGCCTCAGTAAATATCCAGCTGTATATATGGATAACATTGTAAAAACCTGTAATTTATGTAAGTCACTCTGGATAGAGTGTCTGCTAAATGCCTGTAATGTAATATCTGAACCTAGGGTTAATCTGGACAGTGTTTGTGAATGCAGCAAGAAAGAACTCTGTCCTGACCACACTGAGCAGCATGACTGTGTGTGCATGAGGATAACTCACTGACACTGGTATAGCAGGCCCTGAGGGGACATTATCCCCATATTCTGTGAGACCACCTCTCTCTCCCCTACCCTAGGGTGTCCATCTCTTCTGTAAAATGTGTAGTAATGGTGCATGGCCATGCTTTAAACGGGGAAGACTGGAGCTAGGTCATTCCCCTATTTTTTAAAATGTGTATTAAAACAGCAAGACCATTCTCCTGTTATTTTAAATGTGGAAAATGAAGCCAGGTCGGTCCCCTGTTCTGTTAGAAGGGTAATAGCAGAGATAGGCCACCTGGTATTTCAAATGCATCACAAAGGTTCTGGGTCATTCTTTTGATAAATGTGTAAAAATGCAGCTAGGCCACTCCCATTTTCTATTAAATGCATTACAATGGAGGTCAGATTGTGAGGTGATCAGCTTCTGGGACATGATAACAGAGCTCAGGCTCTGAGGTAATCATCCTCTGTGATGTAATGATGGAGCTCAGGCTGCTAAGTTATCAGCTTCTGTGATGTAATAATGGAGATCAGGCTGTAAGGTGATCAGGCTCTGTGATGTAATAATTGAGGTCATAGCGTGAGGTGGTAAGGTTCTGTGATGTAATAATTAAGGTCATAGTGTGAGGTGATCAGGTTCTGTGATGTAATAATGGAGCTCAGGCTGTAAGGTGATTGGGGTCTGTGATGTAAAAATGGAGCTCAGCCTGTGAGGTGATCAGGTTCTGTCATGTAATAACGCAGTTCAGACTGTGAGCTGATCAGACCCTGACGTAATAACGGGGCTAAGACTATGAGGTGACACGGCTGGCTCTGTGGTACTCACTAGGTGGCCTTGGCGCTGCCCTGAACGCTGACGGTCATGAGGGGGATCCAGGTGCCGCGGTACTCGAAGGCCGCCTGCGCGGTCAGTCCCCCGCCCGCCCCCGCCGCTCCGGGGCCGCTCTGACCCGCAGCCTGTCCGCCGGTCCCAGATCCACCTGAAAGAGGAACCCGTCACTCCCTGACACTGCCTGGACAAAACCTCATGCCAAAACACCGATGACAACAGAACAAAATCTGAGAATCACTTCTCAAGTTCAAAATGCTCGCTTCACCAAAACACACCCCTCTGTGTTATACAGGTCCAGCAAAGGCTGCACTATATCTCTGAACTTGGGCATGACAGTGTAGCATAGTGGAAAGGAGAAGGCCGTGTAACTGAAAGGCTGCGGGTTCGATCCCCATTTGGGGCACAGCTGCTGTACCCTTGGACAAAGTACTTAACCCAGAGTTGCCTCAATAAATATCCAGCTGTATAAATGAATAATGTGCAAAACTGAAATCTTTGTAAGTGGCTCTGGATAAGAGTGTCTGGTAATGACAATTATGTAATGAACTTATGAATATTCCTGAGCTCAAAAGCCTGGAACACTTTTTAACTTCACTATATGACTGGCAGGTACAAAACTCCCGCAGGCTTTGATGGCGATTACAATCAGATTGAGATAAGTGACTCTCAGCGTGTCTGCTAATGCATATTCATAAGCACTTACTTACAATGAATCTCTTACACTGTGACAGAAACTTCAGTGTAAAACTCAGCCTCCTGAGCTGCTTTGCACATGGTACGTCCAGCCAAAAACTTTCCCTGGGGTTCATTTTCAAATACTAACATCAAGTTCAAAATCAAGTTCAAAATTCAGTTCAACCTACACTACCAGTCAAAAGTTTGGACACACTGTTCTTTCTTTATTTTTTTTACTATTTTTCACATCTGAGAATAATAGTAAAGACATCAAAACTATGAAATAACACAAATGGAATTATGCAGTGACCAAAAAAGTATTATAAACAAAACAAAACTCATATTTTAGAGTCTTCAAAATAGCCCAAAAAATTTTGAATGAAATTCATACATAGGCATCCTCTTTACTATTTATACTCATATAAGAAACAAATTCCAAACATTTAAGTGTAAGTCTCTATATCAAAATGTCTTTGAATGCATGTTTCCCGTTATCTTAATCAGGTGTGTCCAAACCTTTGACTGGTACCCTACATAATGACCACGTGAACGCATACAGCTGATACATTTAAAGAAACAGCCCGATGTGCCTTTTTTTCCTGTTATAACAGACAGCGGCTACAACGTGCTCAGTTGTGATAACGCGGAGGTGTGTATCCCTTATCCCCCCCCCCCCCAGGTGAGGACGGAGGCCTGACCCGCGGGCGTGCCAACCACCGCCGAGCTCCCCGTGCTGGGTGTGATGAACAGGGACTGGATGAAGGAGCCCAGGGCGTTGACGATGTCCCGGAACACCTTGGTGGAGTGCTGCTTCATGTCGTACGACTGGCAGAACGACCTGAGATT